>WOVY01010278.1:0-27564 GCA_013436015.1 Rhipicephalus annulatus | reverse complement strand
CGCCTATGCGGGTGACGCGGAAAAATTGGCACAGGCTCTCAGAGACAAATATCTCTGTAGCCAACAGGACCCCATTGGACCGGCGTATTCATATGCAGGCACGGAAAACGCCGAGTTGGATCGTTGCTTTCAGCTCCACCATCTGACGGCGGCCCTGTCCAAAATGAAACGATGCACAGCGCCAGGTCGGGATCGAGTGACGGTTCGGCTCCTAGCCAACCTCCCTGACTCGGCGTACATTCACCTCCTCGACTACTTCAATCAGATCTGGGAGGGGCGCGAACCCCTACCACTCGATTGGAAAACGGCCTTAGTAACTTTCATCCCTAAATCAGGCAAATCTGTCAACATCGACAATCTCAGACCAATTTCCCTAACCTCATGCGTAGGGAAACTTATGGAAGCCATGGTCCGGGACAGGCTCTCTGAATACATAGAGGCCCGACACACTTTTGCAGACACTATGTACGGCTTCCGCCCACATCGCTCTGCTCAGGACATCCTCCTGCAACTCCATCGTGACGTTGTCGAACCGGTCGAACATCCCAGTGACGACAAGGTAGTCCTCGCCTTAGATCTCAAGGGAGCTTTCGATAACGTTACCCATGACAACATCCTTACCAACCTATCACAAACAAACTGTGGGCATAATGCTTTTAGGTACGTCCGCCAATTCCTCATAGAACGGCAGACATACCTGCATATTCAAGACAAGGAGGATGGACCGTACCCCCTCGGTACGCGCGGAACACCACAGGGAGCAGTCCTCTTTCCTCTTCTGTTCAATCTTGCCATGGCTCACCTTCCCTCATTGCTAAACGATGTCCCAGGCGTGTAGCACGCTCTGTACGCCGACGACATCACGCTATGGGCAACTCAGGGTTCCCTTGGTAGCATCGAGACATGCCTGCAACATGCCGCGTCGATAGTTGACAGCTACGCCCGCGGTCTCGAATGCTCACCCACCAAATCGGAATACGTGCATCTTCGCCCCAAACCGAACGACACGACACAAATTGAACTCACCTTGTGTAACAGGGCCATTCCGGAACGCGACGAAATCAGAGTCCTGGGACTCTTCATACACAAACACCGCAAAATTGACACCACTCTGCGCAAACTACGCACTGTGGGGGATCAGGTGGGCCGCATGATCCGCCGGGTTTCGAACAAGCGAGGAGGTCTCAAGAGCCGTGCTGCTCTGCGCCTCGCCAACGCTTTCGTGACCAGCCGGATCCTTTATTCGACACCTTACCTGCGTCTGCGTAAATGCGACGAGAATACACTAGACTGCATACTCCACAAAATTTACAAACGTGCCCTAGACCTCCCCATCTCAACGTCGAACCAACGTCTCGCAGACCTGGGCATGACAAACACGTACGGGGAACTTAAAGAGGCTCATCTCAATAACCAGTACCTGCGCCTTAGTAGGTCTCAGGATGGGAACAACCTCCTACACCGCCTCCACATTTCCAACACCCACAAGGTGGAAGAGCGTACCGCGATCCCCGAGGATTGGCGTGGTGCACTGATCATTCCGCCTCTGCCCCAAAGCATGACAAATGGGACTCACGATGGGCGGCGTACAGCGCGGGCTACAGCCCTACAGCAACGGTATGGCTCACGCCCGGGAGTCTTCTACACGGACGCATCCGGCCCCCACCACGGCGGGTGGTACACGGCCGCTGTGGTTCACCAAAACGTACCTATTCAAGGGCTCACCTTTCGAGCACCGGACATCACACACGCGGAGGAGGTCGCCATAGTCCTCGCCGCAGCGGACCCCGTATCTCGGATAATTATTACCGATTCGCGGAGGGCGTGGCAAAATCTCACACGGGGTTGCATCAGTGATCGCGCCGCCGAAATCCTTAAGCGATGCTATTATCTAGATCGCCCAAATCCACGCACCGTCATCTGGACTCCTGCTCATACGGGGCTAGTTGGAAACGAGGCTGCAGATGCCTCGGCCCGCGCGCTTAATTACCGGGACCCGCCTCGCCCTCCATCGCCTGATGTTCCAGAACCCAATCCGGCTACCTCTTTCAGAGAAATCACCGCTATGTACAAATCGAACAGGCTCCACTTCCCACCCCCAGCATCGGGCCTGCCCAAGAAGGACGAGCGCTGGCTCCTCCATCTCTATACCAATACAGTATTGTGCCCGGCGATACTCAAACATTTCAATCCGGCATTCTCTGGGGAATGCCCGCACTGTGACCATCCGTTCGCGGATCCTTTCCATATGGTGTGGGCATGCCCCTCAAATCCGGCGGTCCCGCCACTTCCTTCCCCTTCCCTCCCTACCCGAGAGAGCTGGGAGGCTGCCCTGCTCGGTTGCTCGACCCTAGAGGACCAGCGTGCCCTAGTGGCCCGAGCGCGTGCTGCAGCAGAAGCCACAGGGGTCCCGGATTAGGGACTCCTCCTAGATTACTACCTACCTACCTACCCGGCGACACTGAGGGCTGCTAATGCTACGGCCATCAGTGACACTGGTACGGGCCGCAGTGCACTGGAGTACGCCAGCCTTACCACGGGGGCCACTTTCGCAGGCCTCCTGCCTATCCCTCCTCACTGGGACTCCCGGCTGCCCATTTCGATCAGGGTTCCGGGTGCACGCAGCAAGGGGCACACACCTCGGGCTGCCCTTCTACAGGAGACCTGCGCATTGATCGAGCAGCGGTACTCCGGCCACCTCCATCTTTACACGGACGGCTCGGTGAAGGGGGACGGCTCGGCTGCTGCTGCAAGCGTCATTCCGGCGCTTCGAGACGAGAGGAAGTGTCGTCTTCCGCTCCCAGCGACATCGACGACTGCTGAGCTCGCGGCTCTGAACTTAGCGGCCGATCAGCTGGCCGAGCTCCTCCCGTCTTCGGCCGTCATCTTCTGCGACTCTCGGGCGGCCCTCCTCACCCTCGCGAGGGGTGAGAATGGCACTTCGATCACGCAGCGCCTCACGCGCAAGTTTACCGTGATCGTCCGCAGTGGGTGTGATGTGTCCTTTCAGTGGGTGCCCTCACACGTCAGAGTGCGCGGCAACGAGGCAGCCGACGCGCTAGCAAGGGACGCCCACGACCCATCCACACCCACAACGAACTTCGTTCGCAACTACGATGTGGCGCGGCTGATAATCGCACGCCACGTCCGCACTCTTCTCCCGGACCCCCGCACAGCAGCCGGCAAGCCTGTCGCACGCCTGCCGTCAACGGGAATCGGTCGGCGTGCTCGAGCTTTCCTGCTACGCCTTCGTACGGGATGCGGCCGAATAGCACAACTGCTCTTCAAACAGCGTGGCAGTGGCAGCCCTTCGTGCGTGCAGTGTCCGGCAGACGAGGCCGTTGAACATATCCTGTGCCAGTGCCCAGGATACGCGGACATTCGTCGCCGTCTCTGCAACAGCGACGGGAAACTCGGACTGCCACACGTGAGTGCAGAATACATGTTGTTCCCCTCGGCGAACGTTGCGACACTTCGCCGGGCGTTCTATGCGCTTCTGGATTTCTTTGGGGACGCCAACCTTTTTACGCGCCTCTAAAGAGGCCCGTTGCAAACGCACGTGTCGTTGTTTACTGTCGCCGCACGCCACGCCCCCTCGGTGTCCCACGTGGCTTTGCTTACGTAGGCCACTCCGACCTGCCTGACGGCTTTTTTCTTTTTTTCTCTCTCTCTTACGGAGCCTCTCCCGTCGGACCAGACACTCCCTCCCCTCGTGGTTGCGGAGCGCCCAAACTTCTTGCTGCCTGTCTGGTGGTGGTGGTGGTGGTGGTGGTGGCGGTGGCGGCGGCGGCAGCGGCGGCGGCGGCGGCGGCGGTGGTGGTGGTGGTGGTGGTGGTGGTGTGTGTGTGTGTGTGTGTGTGTGTGTGTGTGTGTGTGTGTGTGTGTGTGTGTGTGTGTGTGTGTGTGATTTTTTTTTTCTCTACTCGGGCGCATTCATCGCATCCGGCTTCTCGGCGGTCTTCCGCTCGGTTGCGTGTGCTGCGTTGTTTTCTTCAGCGCGTGCGCGATGCGAGTGATCGAATGCTTTTCACCACTCTACTCTTACCTATTCTCTTCTGTCTCTTTAATTACCATCCCCCATTCCCTGCGCTTAACTGTGGAGGTGCCCTCGTTTAAGAGAGGCAGTAACCGGACAGCGCTTTTTTCTTCCTTTTCCTCTTTCAAAGTCACTTGGTGAGTTGAACTTTGTAAACTAATGTTGTTGCATGACGTGTCATAACGACTACAGTGTTCTGTCAGTGTGGCAGATTTAATGTTAACCAGTGCGAATCTCGTGAAAGCTAATACTAGGCTACCACGCTTCTTGGTACCAGTATTAATTTGCAGAATATCCTGCTACACGAGGGAGAAGTTTCTACAGCTTACATTGTTGAGCAATTTTTTGTTGTTTGCCGTAAGCACTGTTTTCCCAGTTTAATTGGAACCTTTCTGTTCACTAAGAAGTGTCACAGTCTTGGGGAAAGTAATTTATGTAGTTAACACTCCTGGACTCATCAAGTTGTTTTTCCAAAATATTTTGATTTCAGGTCACTAGTTGCACGCAACGTTATTTCGGAGGCAGCACCAATATGTCACCAGAATGCACGGTTATGCAGCACAATTTTCATTTCTTTATCACACATTGCTTTGCTCGCCATCTTGAGAACTTAATAATTTGTGAGAAGTCTCAGCTCATTTCTTTACGAAATATACCGACATACAGAGCTTGGGGGGTATTTCACAGTGTTTCAAGGTGCTCAAATGTCTTAGGTTGCCCTGACGAAATTATGTCATTAACTTACTGGCTAATATGTCTTAGCAGCACTTTCAATTGCTGTTCATTCATGTTTTTTTCAGCCTTTTCACAGATAGCTGGGTTTCCCAAGGTCCTGGGATGCATTCATGGCACTCATGTGCAAATCAAGCCTCCTAAGGACCAGGAACACTTGAACAGGAACCGAAAAGGCCTGTACACAATCAACGTACAAGCGATCTGCGATGCTGAGGGTGCCATTACCCAGCTGACATCGAAATGGCCCTGCAGCACCCACGACAGCTTCATCTGGGCCGACTGTGACCTTCGAAGGTGCTTTCAGAGACGGGAATAGCCCGACGGCTGGTTACTAGGTAATTTCTTCTGAAAGATATACTTGCAAAAAACAGGAAAGCACTTTCTGTGCTCGCCTCCTGAACTTTTTTTAATATGTTTTAATAGCAGCTGTTTGCAGTGTTCTCACACAAGGGTGTTAATTGTACTCTCGTTGTCAATATACCAGACAAGGACAAATGTTTATGCAGTGATTGCTCCAGTTTAATTTAATATGAACAGAAATGGCAAGCTTTAGTTGTTGAGACTTTACGGTTCCTGTTGTCCCTCACAGTGCTTGCAAGCCTTTCTCTCTCTCTCTCTCTCTTCTATATATATATATATATATATATATATATATATATATATATATATATTATATATATATATAGTATACAAGTATGAAAGTAGAGGCACTTTCATATAAGAACTGTATATTCAGCCGGCATTTCGACGCGTCGAAACGTTGACTGAATAAACAGTTATGATGCAATATAATATATATATATATATATATATATATATATATATATATATATATATATATATATATATATATATATATGGGTGTGTCTGTTATTTGTGGGGGATGTGCACATACATTCATACATTTTGCTGTTTGCCACTGGTTTGAAGACAGTTGCAATTTAAACCTGATGCCACTAAAATGAAGTAATAGTGCAATTTGCCTGTGTTCCATAATTCTGCGGACTATTTCCTTTGGCATTTTCGCACCGTACATGTTTTCAGGCTATATTTGATATCTTTAGGTTTTTGTTCATTTCAGCATATCACCTGTGACGTGAGTACACCCTTGTTCCTCTGTTAAGGTGGCTCTGGGTATGCCTTAGAGCCATGGCTGCTCACCCCTGTAAGGTCTCTGGTTGGCCCTGCCAAGGAGCAGTACAACTCGGCCCACACTCGGATGAGGCAAGTCTTTGAGAGGACCTTCGGGGTTCTCAAAGGACACTTCAGGTGCCTGCACCAGTCCGGGGGTGCTCTACAGTACAGTCCGCTGATGTGCACCAAAATAGGGGTGGCATGCGCTATGCTGCACAACATGTGTGTTCGACGTGGCATTGACTTCAACTTTACTGATGGTAAGTGTTTGCTGTAGCTGTAGTAGCTTTATTAACATGTTTTGAAGAACAACTGCTTGGGTAGAAGAAAGTATTGAGACAACAGCTGCTCTAGCAATTGCCAACTGCCGTGCTGTTCGAGAACGTGATCTTGCTCAAGCTTCAAGGATGCGCAGAAGTAGACATTGCATTCCTCATAATGAAAAGTTCACTGTTAGCATGGTCAGCTCCTACTTCACAGCTTGGTTCTTTCAGAAAACGTCGAGCTTGCTCAAACCACTGAACATAGTTTGCCAGTTCCTCTGTGTAAATAATGTTTTGAAGTTTCTACATACCTGTACTCAAACCTATGCTGCGAGTAATAATACCATAAGATATTAGTGAGGGTTTAGAGAAGAATGGTTGTGCTGCACATGCATAGTAAATTCAAACGAGAGTGTGGTTGCTAAAACGCGTAGCACAGGAACAGGGGTTCCATGTATCATTGGTTTTTTATACAAGTTTTTTTTCCCTTGTCAGTACGTCAATGTTGCTCCAAGGGGGAGGGAGCTTCACACATTTTCCCTGTCCTGGTAGTCACACTGCATTGAGAGCCACATAGTAGAAGACCGTGCACAGTTGATGCATCTTAAATGAGTGCTGGATGGTCGATTTATCCTGAGCGATGCACTATGATATATCGCATGTTGATATATCTGTTTTGAGATCTAAGACCTTAAATATTAATATGATTAGATTATTATTATTCTATATCAGATTTATAAAAAGGCAAAATTACCAGATGTGACAGTTCCCTATTTTCACGGAAACATGTTCCTATGAGCAGATTAATTTTCATATACTGTTTCTTGTTTAAAGCATTGTGATTTTTCACCAAACTCAGACACACCACTGTGAGCTCCACAATTTCTTAGCTTTGCTAAAATTTTGCAGCTTGAGAGCTTTCGTAGTGGGGAAATCTTTGTAATGTTTATTAGGCTAAGCAAAATGGTGTCAGTGTGCTTAATCCATGCTGAAAATTACTGCCATAACACAGTCTGTGAAGGTTGCATTAGTAAATGCATCATTAAAGTATGCGCAGAAAACATGCTCGTTTTTCTTGGCACAAAGCTTCCGGATCACCTTAAAGCCTGATATCAAGACACTAGTTAGAAGATGATGTGTAAGGTTTTGCTTCAAAAGAAACATGTGTTGCAGTTATGTAAAAAATCTGTTAACAGGAATTGTATCGAGCCGACCAACAAACTTGTCTTCCTCGAAGTTCTTTTCTATCCTTGAGGAAGAGGAGTGAACTTGTGAAATATTAGGTTTGACAGAAAGCTCATTTACAGATTTTTACATTAAAAGCTTCTATCGTCTCCTTTCTGCCATTTTTTTGTATGTTCAGGTAATGAAACAGGCGCTTGAAAGTCTTCAGCCATCCATACCTGTACAAATTTTGTAGCTAGCAATCTTTTGCAAACAGTTGTATGGTCTTTCGTAAAGCACCCCTTATACCAATCTGCTCTCTGAGCAATACGCAAGCAAAATTTTGTACACGAATTATAAGGTTCGTATGAGTGCACTAGTGTGAGTAACATGAGAAAAACTTTCGCTTGGCTGTGTGTATTTATTCAACAGTCAAGTCTGTAACACTAGTTGGCTGCAAGCTGAACATTCATGCAGCATTCTAGTTTAGCAAATGTAATTTCATGTATCACTATTTGCGATTATAATGCTTAAAGATCCTTGCTGTCTTGCTTTGCAAATGACAAAAAAAAATCCATGCTGTGCTGTCTAAAATGATTTCCTTCTTTATATATGGGGCTAGCAAAACATGGAACATATATTTTCTGCACTGCTATCATATTTCAGAACATTCATTCTTGGAGCAGTAAATTGTCACTGGAAATTTAGGTGTATGTGTGGACACCATAATAGTATAACGGTGTCCACACGCAGAGTGGGCACGGCGAAACGGCTGCGACCATGTCGCTAACCAAGAAGTTTGTTCTCGCTGTGCAGGTTTTCCTGTTAGCGATCGCCGGCGTACCAACTTCGTGCAACGTGTGCCTTGGACCCAGTGCGACCAACGCAAGCTCAGACACACGGCAGCAATCAAGATCAACATTCCGCCAGGCATGTTGGACACCCCTCTTCAAGATCTGCGCATGTCAGTGACGTCATGCACCATGGACAGTATAAAAGCACTACCACAGAACTACTTCACCAGTGGGCACAGCGAAACGGCTGCGACGATGCCGCTAACCAAGAAGTTTGTTCTCGCTGTGCAGGTTAGTTGTTCATTCTCTACAATTAGGAGTGGAGATGAGTTGTTTTTCTTGGTTTGGCCGTGCCCAGGCGCTTGTTTGAGTATTGCCTATGACTGTTACGTAGCTCTCGGAATTTTGATTTGTGGCGATGTTGAAAGCAACCCGGGTCCCTCCACAGCTGATCTTTTACAGAATGTACTGAAGGGACAGGCCGATATTCACGCCGAGGTTACTGAAATGAAAAATAGGTTTAGTGAGTGTGTACAGCTCATTCGTGATCTTGACTCACGTTTAAAATCACTAGAGCAACTTATGAAAGAATCAAAGGAAAGCTTGCCGCAAATTACAGCGCTTAAATCATCGTCATTATCCCTTCAAAATTCAGTGGCCTTGCAAAGCAGAAAACTTGTTGACCTTGAAGATCGCAGTCGAAGGTCAAACATTATCGTTTATGGCATTTTGGAAAATAGCGGGGAAAACGAGGCATTATTAAAAAAAAGTGTCGTTGGAAACATTTTTGAGAAAAAACTTGGAGTTAAATGCGAGTCTATAGCCCGTATTCACCGCCTTGGCCGCCGCGGCGGCCGACGCCCAGTAATAGCCTATTTTCAAGATTTTAATGAAAAGCAGGCTGTCATTCAAAATACAAACAAACTTAAAGGGACAAACATTTTCATTCAAAATGACTACACTCATGAAACACTACGCGTGCGCAAGCTTCTTTGGGATAGCGCCAAAGTTGACCGGGTGAATAAGAAGCGCGTATCTCTTTTGCATGATAAGTTGAAAATTGATGACACCATCTTTGTATGGGACGATACCAGAAATGAACGTGTAGCACTTCCAAAGCAGCGGGACACCACTCGTTGACGTACAACGCGTGCAGAGGCAAAATATTTAAGGATACTAAATTTTAATGCTCGGAGCCTTGTAAATAAAATTGGCGAACTTGAACTGTTGCTTCTAGAACATGATCCACACATAACAGTAATCATGGAAACCTGGTTAAATGACAACGTTTGTGATTCCGTTTTAATACCGCCAAACTATACCAATTTTCGTTGTGATCGGCCAAGTAGGGGCAGTGGCGTAGCCATTGTTTTTACGGCATCCGTTGACAGGTGTTGTTATAAACCAAATCGATGGTCATGAAAGTTTGTTCCTCAGAGTAAACTGCTGGGGCCATGTCTTTATCGTGTGTGCTGCGTATAGGCCTTCATCGGCTTCCCCTGAATACATTTCTAAACTGTGCGATCATATGGGTCAGTTTTCGATCAACAGGGTGATACTCGCCGGTGATTTTAATATTCCGTGCATTGATTGGCGTGACCCCGTTTCCTTTTTTGATGTGGACATAAACCCTCTTGTGGATATCATGATTATGTGTGATCTAAAACAAACTGTTACAGAGTACACCAGAGACGCTGGAAGTGCCCGTTCGGTAATAGATTTAGTTTTTATTAGTAATGATATTTCTACATACTCTGTGGATGTGGTTGATGGTGTGTCGGACCACAAGGCGGTGTACCTTTCCTTTCCGCTTGGTGATGCGAAGTTGCACAAAAAACAAGGAAAAAAGTTATAAAAGATTTCGCTAAAGCCGATGACCATGGAATACTTGACTGTTTGTGGGAATTTTGTGATAACATACTGGGCTGCGTCACAACTCTCTCGGATGCTCTGAAAGAAACTAGTCATTATTGCATTGAAGAATTTGTCCCGTTCAAATATGTTCGCACTAACAAAAATAACCCCTGGATGACAAGAGAAATCATTCATTTACAACGTAGGCTAAAACGAGCCAAAAAAACATAAAAAACCAGTTAGAGAGATATCTAAATTAAAAGTCAGCATTGCTTTTAAACTCTCCGACGCAAAAACTAGGTATTTCACTCATTCATTATCAGAATTTTTGACAAAAAGCCCTGAAAAGTTCTGGCGATATTTAGAACAAACAGATGCTACGCCCGGTCAAATAACTGTTGATGGTTCCATTGTAAATGATGCGTCGGTTGTCGCTGATCAGTTTAACAGATACTTCTGCTCCGTATTTTCTGCTCCCCAACATGAATCACCACATGACAATCTTTTTCCAGTAATGTCTTCCGAGTTCATAACTTCTGAGGGCATATTTTCTTTGCTGCTTAACCTGAAAAATAAATCTTCAGCTGGTCCAGATAATATCCCAAACACATTCTTGCGTAAATATGCCGAACCCGTTGCGCACATTTCAACAAGCGTTTTTCGCCTCTCCTTCGAAAATTCCTTCATTCCTGATGACTGGCGCATGGCACGTGTAGTACCGGTGTTTAAGAAAGGGGATCGTATAAACATTGCAAACTACAGGCCTATTTTCTTAACGTGCACATCATGTAAGCTATTAGAACACATAGTCGCACATTACATCACAACATTTCTTGAAGAAAACCGCCTGCTGTCGCCATTACAGCACGGATTTAGAAAAAAATTATCGACCACAACGCAGCTAGTTACAACCATTCATGAGTTTACGATGTTGCTGGATACGGGGAATCAAACTGATGCTATTTTTTTAGATTTTAGTAAAGCTTTTGATCTTGTCACGCATAGCAAACTCATTTCTAAATTATATGTTCTAGGTCTACCTGTTAACTTCATTGACTGGATTCGTTCTTACCTTCACAATTGCAAGCAGTAAGTTAAAGTAAATGACTGCATGTTTGGTATTCTACCAGTATCATCAGGAGTTCCTCAAGGTAGTGTTTTGGGACCTATTCTCTTTCTAGTGTATTTAAATGACATTGTTGAATTAATAGACACATCACAAGTCCACATAAAGCTTTTTGCAGATGACTGCATACTTTATAAAACGATTACTGCTCCGAATGACCAGAAGTGCCTGCAATCCAACCTTTGTGCCATTTCTAAGTGGTGTGAAGATCGGTCAATGAAATTGAATAGCGATAAATCAGTTGTCATGCATATAACAAATAAGAAACACCGTTTTAATTATACCTATTCTCTCAACAACTGTCCATTGACTGAGGTTAACGAATATAAATATTTGGGCGTCACGATTACAAGCCACCTAACATGGTCAAGCCACATTAATAAAACATGCTCATCTGCTTCTAGAAAGCTCGGTTTCTTGAGACACAAATTAAAAACAGCGCCTTCAGAAATCAAAATGTTGGCCTACAATGCTTTTATAAGACCAAAGTTGGATTATGCTAGTGTCGTTTGGGACCCACATATAAAGAAAGATGTTAAGAAGCTTGAGATGGTGCAGCGAAAGGCGGTTCGCTTTATCTTTAATGCCTACCGCAGAAATGACTCGCCAACAACGATCATGGCTATTAATGATATCCCCACTTTACAATACCGAAGAGCTGTTGCCCGGCTGAAATTTCTACACTCACTTTATTTCCGTAAATTTAACATTTGTCCAGAAACTTGTATAAGAAATCGAATCTCAAGACAAACTCGACAGACTCACAGCTACACTCTTGAACCTTACTTCGCATGTACTAAATTTTTCATGAACTCATTCTTTCCTCGGCGGATCAATGATTGGAACGCGTTACCTTTTGAAGCATTCTGTGATAATGAAAATCCTGACTTCGATAACTTTGTATCTTTCCGTTTTTAACCGTACAACTCAAGATCTCGGACTGTCTCACGTTGTATTTGATTTGCATTCTCCGGTTGCAATTTGCAATTTCTTGCTGCCAATTAACTTTGTTCAAATGCTATCCTGTGTTCTACTGCCTTAACATGTTTTTATTGCTTGAACTTTCTTTTATTTAAGTTACATTGTGAATCACTTTTTATTATGCCCCCCTGCTTGGTCTTTCGACCGCAGTATTCTGTAAATAAATAAATAAAATAAATAAATAAGTTGTATGTGTAAACGGCGTGTCTACAATAGAGGAACTCGACACTTATTTCGGTCGGCTGATTGTCTTTGGGAGCGTTTTTTGTCTAGTCATCGGCCGATGTACACTGCAATGACACAAACAGTCTGCCTATGGTCTCAGGGAGGCTCTGTTCGTGCCTTGTCATGCCCACAGCCTTTAGTTGGCCAATTCTCAATAGGAGTCACACTGGAGGGCACACGCAGTGACACCTACTAAATTAGCACAAAAAATTTGTGACTGCTTCTCATTTTCAGCCATCCTCTGGGCGTTCCCATTGTCCCTTTCGGGGTGAAGGGCCAGGGGGTCGGGACAGACAAGGAAAAAGCGAAGGAATGACTTTTGTGGAGTGCACAGGATGACCATTGAAGGAGCCCTCCAACACTATTCAACCCCCTATGTTTTATACGTGTGTTGTATACACTGAAGTACACACTAATTCAGCAAGTTATTTGACTTAGAAAAGTTCAAAATACAAAAACCAGAGTGTGGACCCTCAACTCGATTTTCACAGGGTCACTTGACGGCTTTTCACTTGCCCATGTCTTCGGAGGGTTACCCCAACTAAATAAGCTGGAAGCGCCTATTCAGGGGAACCTCGCACCCCACTGTTGCTTGTTTCTTTTTTCTTTTGCAAAGTAATGTTGACCTTGTTGCTACCATAATTGATGTCTTGCCTGATGCATGGCTTGCCAGAGCGTGAGTGAGAGCTACTGTGTCGAAGCGAGGCATTTTCTGCTGTTTTTTAGAAAATCCCAAGTCACTTTCTCTTATTCTGAAAAAGGCATTTGTGGAACCAGAACAGTGAAGTACTGTAAAGCCTTCGCAAGCTGTTAGATGAGCCGCCCAACAAACAATGGTGCACTTCACCTCTTCTACAGCGCATGTGCAGAAACAGATAGCTCGTATACTCAAGAAAGCAAGAAAAGGGAAGAAAAAAAAAGGTGCTTCATATAGACATCTCACCCGCGCAAGCTAAAAATCCAGTGCGAAATGGCAGCCAGCATCTCTGTCATGCTTTGTAGTCACCGTGATCTTTTTTGTTGTGGTTGCGTCTGTTCAGAGTTTGATGAAGAAGCACAGAGAAGAAAAATGAAACAGATTAGTAACCTTAGTTTGATCCTACACCACGATCGCTTCGAGCAATACATTCATACAATCATATGGCGGCAACTTTCTAGTGTCATTTCCGCCCGCAAAGTTCAGACGAGCGTCGCTACGTGGCGATAAGGTCAACAGCGATGTGTGGTTTGTTGCGTAATTAAAATACTAAATCAACTGCTATTGGCACTTTGACCTATGCTAAAATTATTTTCACCTATCGTTTTCTGCAAACCACAAATAAAACAGCTTGTTCAATAGTGTTGGAGAACACCTTTAAGTAGTGTGCGAGGCCCTCTACCTCTGCCCAAGATCTCTCTCTTAGTTTTAATATTGAACGACAAAGGCAAGTTTTTGCTCGACAATGGATCTTCTGACAATCTGTGGGTGACAAGTCTGCTAATACGCTTTGCTGGCGTTTTTGGTATGACATTATATTACACGACAACAACGAGCTGTCTTTCGAAGCGTCGTTGTTTTCGGCTCAGTGTGACCAGATTGTCAGGTGCCATTGTTGGTGGGTAGCTCAGCCGATCGTCTGCTTCGGGGTCGCGTCAGCGTCGGGTCGCTGTAGTGGAAACACGCCTTAAGCAGACCAGTGAGTGCAGGCACATGTGTAAATATAACTATAAATACAGACCACAACGAACATCATGGTCTGGCTCAGCTTGTGCATGGAGATTTCATAGTGTGGGCAGTTGTGCTGTAAAATATTTACCATCTCTAACTTCTTCTTACATTTCCTTGAATCAATCTCGCAAGGATTCTGCCAAGCGGTAGTTCGGAAACTTTTTCAGGACATTGTTGTGGAAAGCTTCACCTCCTACTTCACCAAAGTGAGCTTTTATCATAGCACATGTATTGTTTGGTTGAAGTAAGATATGCACTTGCCAATTTAGCTATAAAGTTGCACTTTTTGTTTGCTTAGTGTTATACACAAGGTAAATGATTGGAAGCATTGCATATCATTGACCCTGCCACACTACTCAGGACAACAATGTAGTTTCACTGTGCAAAAAAGCTGTGGGTATAACGAATGCTCCTTTTCGTGCACTCAGAATTTTTCAAGCTTTCAGTATCTTTGAATTGGCACTCAAATGGTGTGCTCAAGTGTACATGAAAAAGTTTTCTCAGCTACTAGTGGCAAGTAGGTGATCTAGCATTCGGTACTTTAGAGCATCTGTGCAGCTGCTGTGAGAAATGAGGCTCTGATGATAGCTGGTGCATAATTACCTATATTTGGCAAACTTTCCCGTTGTTCATGATGCAGCATTTTATTATTTCACATGTGTGGTCTATCTACTTTCTCTCACCATAAATGCTACCAAAAGCATGCCTCTGAACTAATGTTTTTGCTGAGCTGCATTAATGACTAATCAGAAATGAAAAAATTTTCTTCTGTGCTTGAAACTTGCTTCTAGCACCGAATTGTTGTACACTCTCAATGAGATTGCTGTTTTGCCGCATGAAGAGTTATCACCTCACTTTCACAGATTTCTTTTGTCATTTTTAGATTTGTTGAATTTGTTTTTCTATGGAAATAAGTTCCTTTTTTTCATGCTCCTTCTTGAGATAGATAGATAGATAGATAGATAGATAGATAGATAGATAGATAAATATAGATAGATATAATGTGTGTGTTTACGTTTCCTCCTTAGATGACCCTTTCTTGGATGAGGGAGGGGATGATCCTGAACTACCACGTCTGCAAGAAGACACAGGAGCTGGGATTGCTGCGCGTCGCCAGGTTATTCAGGCCATGCGTTGATTGGCTGAGCAGATGGTATGGCAGCTAAAGTTTTTCTTTAATGTATAATGTGTATACAAAAAACTTTACCTCTTCATGTTGTCTTCATTTTCCAAGTAGCAGTTAATGTCGTAATGTAGGCTGGAAAAGGTAACGTGGTCACAATAGTTTGCTATGCCGAAATATGAACTATTCCTTTGCCAGGCACTTGTTCCACACTTGCTGATGCTGACGTCTGCTAAGAAAAGGAAAGGATGATGCTAAGGAAAGGAAACCGTGATAGACATTCCTTCCTGCTTCTTTCCTTCTGCACTGCATTGCTGATTTAAAAGGATAAGCTGTGTTAAACCTCATCATTCTATTAGTCATATATGTCAAGCAGACGTGCAATTAGTACCTGCACAATATGGGGCTGTCGCATCCAAAAGGGCTTGAGAGTAATATATTAGGATACTGTTTTTCAATTTGCTGTTAGACGAGCTACCAGGTGTAGCTACATTGTGCATATTGGGTATCTTTAGAGGCCTGTAGAGGCACAAAAAATTTTGTGGCCTAATTGCCTCCTTCTTGGCTACTATTTGCCCCTAGATTAGTTTAAGAGTGGTGATGCAGGCACTGGTATTTCATTATATGTTTCCAAAACATGTCAGTTGAAGTGTGCGTTGAGCTCTGAATGTTCAATTTTGCTCTTTCATTAGAGTAATTGACTTTATCCAGAGAATGGTGCAGTGGCCTAATAAAATGTAAAGGTCAGTGTCAGATAGTAGCACAAATATGAAGGCTACAGGTTCGTAATGCCAGTTAAGCACTCCTCTCTTTCTGTCTGTCTCACTCACTCACTCACTCACACACACACATGCACACACACACACACACAGGGGTAAATGCTTTGAATGCCTTGTTGACACTTGTTGAGAACTGTTTGTTGCGTGGGGGCTGATCTCGCATATTACCCTTAGCTGAACGTGAATTTAAAGGATTATTGCAAGCTAACACAATTTCAAAACAATCTGCATTCACTGTGCTTGACATCCATCGAGATTAGATATCAAGTATTCAACACTTCGGGTGACAACTGAAAGACTAGTGTTCACAAGGCAAAGACAAGATAACACCAGCACTCACTAACAGTTGTAGGTGTGCACTTATGGTGCTGGCTTTGCCATCTGCCTACTGGTTGTTAGTGCTCTCCTTAAAAATTTGTACCAACTTTTACCCTCCGATCAATCCTTCTAGGATATTTTATGAACTACTTGTATCATTTCTCAGTCCTGGGTATAGACAGCAGTTGTTGGTTCATATTTATTAAAAAAATTCCTTGTGAAATGGCCCTCAGTTTGTTTCACTGCAGTAAATGAAAGTTTGAGCACTAATTGTTATGATAGCAATGTTTAGTCACTTGAACGATAGTAAGAAAGTCATGCAAGACACATGAAGAAAGAGAAATACAGCTTAGAACTACATTGTTATGCATAATAAGATTGCCAAATTCAAGAATTTTGGCTTCAGTTTCCGGAGTGATAATTTCGATTTGGCTATGCAGCACACATTTACATTTTGGCGAAAGACTGTGGTATTTAGTGATTTAAATGTAAAAAATAGAAGTAGTTTCCACAGTTTTATGTGGCAAGTCTGGGCTAGTTTTACTGCCCCAGTCTGCAAAAGTGTTTTTCTAATTTTTTAGTTAGTTTGCCTGTTCTACATAGCGTGTTTGTTTTTTATGCTACATATCGATAACATAAATTGACTTGGACTTGGACAAGACTTTGCAAAAATAAAGAATATCTTAGGCCATTATTTCTTAAACCTGGTCATGTGGGCATGGAGAACAGTCGTTAGTTCAAAAGTACACTGAGAAGACCTGACAAATAAAGGTAGTTTGTTGCTTGTAATGAAGCAGTTAATTAAAGCATTTTATTGCAAGATAAGAATTTGCTTTTTCTGTGTGCACTTAATTTTCAGGAATCAAGTTTATGATCTTGGTGAGAACTTGAAGGAAGGTGCTTGCACCTGCTCAGATTATGTCTGTTTACCAACGAGACAGTGCTGATAAATGCTTCAGACTTGTATTCGTTAAAAGTGTTCCAACATGTATTACAGTGCAGAGGTGTAATGCAGAAACAACACAGGGATGGATGGTACGTCCAGATTACAATTTCACATGACAACACAAAATATCTGCCCATGCAGAGCTGGTTTCGGTAATGTTACCTCATTTTTGGTCTGCTTATGAAAGACACAGCCAAAATATTCACTTTAAAAAATTTTAATTGTTTTCACTGTAATTTGGCACCACTCTGTTTCCTTCAAATTGAATTCTGTGCTTGTGCAGTTTAACCTGCAAAATTCTTTTGAGAGCCCTTGCAGTGCACTTTTGAGCTCTGAGAATTTTTTTTTCGATTTTCGAGTATGTGCTCGAAGAGTTCTTGTTCTTCTGGAAATAGAAGAGAAAAAGTTGTTATCACATAATTGTATCACCTGTGCACTTTCATACATGCAACTGCCCTAATTACTATTTGTACTTTTTCCACGTTCCAGTAATGGCACTACATCTGGCACTTCATCGCCATGTGCTTTGTGGCTCCAGCAAAATTGACAGATATATATGTGGGATTTTACATCCCAAAACAACGATGTGATCACCTGAGACACCCTAATGGAGGATCATCTCAAGTTTTTCAACGTGCACGGACATCGCACAGTACACAGACCTTTACCATTTCGCCTCCATTGAAATGAGACAGCCGCGGCTGGGATCGCACCTGTGACCTTGGGATAAGCAGCCACCTACTCTAGCCACCGATTTTCCAAGGGGGACAAAGTTGACAGATTAACAACGACTATTATTGATCAGGCCGGGTTGTTCAGTGTACTACTCAGATTCATACGTACATTGAAATAGCTGGAGTTCTTATATTTGTATGCTCACTACTGGTGTATATGCACTTCAAGCTTTGTGCAGTACGCCCTGCTGTAGATCCTTTTCCTTGAAGATGGAAATGTGTATTGTTAATTGCATTTTAAAAGCAATGTTCCCGGGTAGTCTTGCGTTTAGCGCCCCAGAGTAGTTGTCGTGGTCAGCAGTCAGAACTTTAACGCTCGGTGCTGCAACCCAGTAACTGCTAAGCCGGCTTAGTGTCATTTTTTTGTTCTTTACTTGGTTGCCAAGGAAAACAGAAGCACAGCAATAATGACCTTGTATAAACTCTGGACTGAGTACAAGAGTGAAATAAGAATCTTACTCCCCCTTATGTGCACATTTATTCTTTTTCTCCTATGTAATGTTATGCCACTGCCTGCCAGTCTTCTCTTAAAATGGACCTCGATGTACAAACTCTGTATTTTCATGTACTGTTCACCCCACTAAACCTTACTATGTAAATCGTTTCTCACTTGTGTAGTTGCGTGGTTGCTGTCGCCACCGCGAAGTGCTGCTGCTGCATTGCTGTGGCTCACCTACATTTTAAAATGACATAAAATGACTTGTACCTAATGTTGCACAAAGGTCATATTGTAACGGATGCGAGAGAGGAAAAGTCAAAAACTAGTTTATTATGGGGGAACTTGTGCCCTGAAAAATATGTGCGAAAAGATGGAAGAGTCCGCTAGAGCGTTCCGAAAACAAAAACTGTTCCTCTGCCCACGCACCTTCTTCTTCTTCGCAGCTCCAACCCACACTGGCTCGTGCCTGTGAACAAGAGGCATGAGTCTTGTGGCCCCAAGCAAGAGTGCGCACAAGACTGTGGACGCTGATTTTTCATAATGTCGAATATTGTAAACGGTATCTATGGCAATATGCCATTTGGCGGTCACTAAATGCATGGTTGATACCTTTAGGAGTACCAAATATGGTTCAAATGGCATCTACTGCAGTCGAATCTGCCTAGTGAAATCTAACTAGTGAAATCTACCTAGTGAAATGGGAACATTCCTTATTTCTATTTAACACATTGATCATGCATAACAGACGGTGTTGTGCCCTAACAATGATGCATGACAGTCTTTGTGGCCCTCCACACAATGGATTTGACAAGAAAGTGTTTGCGGATGTATCATTGCAGTGGGTATGGTTTTTTTTTCCTCTGAAGGTAATGCAATTAATTGCTTGGAAGCATTACACACTTATGTTTAAGGTTATCTGCACTTTTCTATATCAACAGGTCATCAAAGTACTATGCCTCAACTAGTGAAAAACGGTGATTTTTTTAAAAAATTATTGCGACACATATAAATAATGCAGCGAACAGTACGGTTGTTTGTGTTCTTCGTTCACTGGACCTCTATCGGGAGCTGCCCCACTTTAGAGTTTCTCAGGCCAACGTGTGCAAGCTTAGACTGCATGCTGCATTCATTCCAAGTATCCAAGAGTATTTGCAAATACCACTGATGTGCTTCTGTGTCTTTTCATTAGGTGAACTGCTGCTTTCATCTTCTTTGAGTCACTCTAAAATTTACAGAATTGTCTAATTTTTTCTCAGATTTGCATTCCTGCTAGTTATGTGGGGTTTAATGTCCCAAAACCACGACATGATTGTGAGAAACGCGGTAGTGGAGGGCTCTGGAAATATCGACCACCTGGGGTTTTTTAACGTGCGCCCAATCTTCAAACTCGGGCCTACAGCATTTTCATGGGCCTACAGCATCTTCATCGAAAATGTAGCTGCCGCAGCCGGGATTCGATCACGCGTCTTGCAGGTCAGCAGATGAGTACCTTAGCTACTAGACCACCGCAGCAATGCCAGATTTGCATTCCTGCACATGTTAAATTTCTTCAGTATTTTTCTTGGTGCCCAAAAGTTACTTTACCTGTATGTATAAATTATGTGTATGATGACTGGATGATTTGTTTCACTCTTTGAAGTTGCAAACAAAAGTGTGCAAACTGTAAAATCAAAAGATCTGTGCTAGCTTATCTGCTCATACAACGGACAGACAGTCCACTGTTAAAGGGAACGCTTGCGTGCTTCATGTGTCTGGGTTTCACAATCTTGCATGAGCATTGGGCTTAGATTTGCATGGTATTATCAGTGATTGTGATTTTTAACTACTTTTGACAGCCTAGTGCCATGTATGAGCATTGTTTTTTGCTTTTAAAAGGCCGCAAATATGAACTGGGATCTTTGTTGCGTTCTTTTACAAACAGACCGTAGTGTACATGCTTTCACGGAATAACGAGGTATGGGCACTGCATGCGGATGGCTCGATTGCAACAAGCATGTACACTCCTCAAGGATAGCAAAGACAACAATTCTCCAAACTTTTGCTCAAGACTGTATGCACCTGTACATATGTTTTCTACTACTCTTTATTATTGTATGTGTAAACAGATACGGGTAGGGTCACATATGTTGTCAATCTGAATAAGCAACTTTTCTAAGAACTTTTGGTTGCTGTACTTTGTGTGTTTTCTAAAGGAAATAAAAATACATGGTTCTGTGTGCTTACCAGTTGCACTGTCCCAGTCTTGGTGGCTTGATCTGTACAGATGCAGAAAAAAACTTGATATACAGAGTACCACATTTTGAATTATTTGAGGCTTACCCAGCACTAGACGGAACATTTCTAACGGCATCACAGGTGCCTGCAGTATAAAATGCAATGAACTCAACATTTAGTAAAGAAGGAGTTGTTTAAATCTCATATATTTAAATTTAATTAGGCTGCTGCTTGTGGGGGGGGGACATCATTTGCAGCCTCAGTTTTTAGCAATGACAAACAATGTAATGTTAGATCAATACATAGGGAATTTTGCAGGACGGATGTTCGGAAAAGAGTACTTTCCTTTGTGCGGACAGCTGCAGTGGGGGTGTGTGAAAGAATCTTCATGAAAGTTGCTTACCTCTCCCTGCTACATATGCGGTATTTATAATATGTAAAAATATTTACCTAGGTTAAGTATATTCATTGGCCATTTCAATTGCTTTAGTTAGTATTACATTTATTGTGCACCATTATTTTTGTAAAGTCATTTATTTCTCTTGATGCAACATTACTGCTTGAAAGCCTCAAAAAGGGACAATGATGTGCATAAATTCCCCAGACCATCAGCGATTCCTGCTTTACATAAACCTTAAGCTGCAACACTGCAACCTGCACCTGTGTGCCAGCCACAAGATAAGCTGCTGCCCTGACAAGTGATTGTGAAAGGTGGCTTGCAGTGGCGTTGTATGATATTTCATTGGTTCAACTCTTCACTTAGTCTTTCCCTTTATTTAAACCAAAAGTAAGGCACACTGAACAGTGCAACTCGTCGAGAAGCATCCAACATTCATATCTGCACACATCACCAATCGTAAGTGGTCTACCTTTTACTGTTGATCTCGCAGAGAAATCGTGTTTGAATTTTTGCAAAGTTTTATAGATATTGCATAAAATGTGGACCCTTACTCCTTACCCGCTTAAAGTAATTCAACGATGCCAAATAAATGATAATGTCGCTGTGGTTGATATACAAATCTGCAAAAACATCTCTTTATTGTTAAGGTTTATCATTGCTTTTGCTATGGTTGTGTCTCACTTTGCTAGTACTATAATTTCTGTGCATTTATTTATGCCTTCTATCACATGATTGAACAAATAAAAAGTCAAGAGAAGTATGCTTGCAATACACGGCCGCTTTATTGTGTGTTTTTTGCTAACAATATTCAGTGATTAGGTGCAAGCACACAATTACCTACAGTGCTTATACAAATATTCTCACAAGCAAAACCAGCAAATATTGGCAAATGGGCCACTAACCTTCCCCGAGTTCTTCATATGCTATGTGGCTGGGTCTGAAAAAATGGGACATTTTTTTTCTAATACTTGGTATTTCAAACCGTCTTGTAACAGTTATTCTCACCCTGGTATTGACAGCTCTGCAATGAAGGGATTGTCTGGCTGTTCATCTAACAAGAGAACATAGGTATATCATTGAATTAGGGTCAACTCATGCACAAGCACAGTATGCAAAATTAGTTTTCATGCAAGAGGAAACAGAAGCGTTGCGCACAAAAAGGCTTCATAACTGTATAGTTTCGCTAAACAAGGTCTGTTTCCCCTGTACTCGTCATCAGTTTTTGTCAAGGGTGTCTTCACCTAGTGTACTGGATCACAATACTTTCAGGCACCCCGTGCAGTCGACTTGCTAACCCTTGCCTGAGGTATATGTGCTCTGTTGTTGTTTCAAAACACAAAACTAAAGATTTAAGTGCTTCTGAACGTGTAACATATGCAGGATAGTTTCTTCCAAAGGTCAAGCCATATGAAACTGTGAGATTATTGTCCATCACCCCTTCATACCGACAAGAAGGAAATGAAATTTTATGTTCTCTCTGGCTACTTCTGTGAATAAGGAATTTTATTGCTTGGTTGCTGACTCAAGAGTCGCGGCTTTGATCCTGTCCTCGACGGTCGTATAAAGGTGGAAGCTTATTGATATCTGTGTAATGTGTGGCATCCACTAACAGTAAACAATCGCAGGTGATAGAAATTTACCTTTCTGCTGCAGCGTGGCTCATAATGATGCAGTGGTTGGCGGTTCTGTTCATAAGAGCATCATAAACCCAATGTTCATGATTATCAATTTTTACCCTTTTTGCGTTCTTGTCAGTGATCGTCTGCATTGCTATAAAATTGTTCTCTCATCGCTTTTTTCCCCATGTTTTTTGTTGGAGTGCACATTTAGTACTCTTCATATTGCATATAGGTTCTGTGGGCATCTGAAGGGGGAGAGAAGGGCTGCAAAATGGTCATATGCCCCCCTCATGCCGCACCAGTACTTATAGCACACCCTATCAGCATCACTGGTATGTCAGCTCCCTCCACTGCGATGCAACTTGTGTTTCCATCCTGGAAGGCAAAATCCATGCGGCGCCCATGATTGGCTCTCTTTTACGAAAACACCCGCTGTTGCACCTAGTTTCAGTGTTCTTTTCACTATTTTTTGTATGCAATTTATCTACTGCTCCTTTGCATGTGTAATTTCTTTGCAAAATTTTCTCCTACAATAGCTACTTGGATTCTTGCTGCAACTGCCTAAAAGTTTGGGCCCATAAGAACTTTCTTGACTTGTTTTTACACAATTTTCAACATGAGCTGCTGCGAGAAGGTTAGGAGTATAAAAGAACCATTATTATTTAAATTTTAGCTATAACGACATACGTTCATCTCCGCATTACTGAGACCATCGTGCAAGCGCGCTGTCTAGCTGTATATACAGGCACACCTGTTTGAATTCATACCTGCACGCGGGGCACCTACATCCAGGCCGCCAGAGATTCCGGAAATCGCTTCCGGGTCCATCGCCACGCGGGTCTCAAATTCGTCCAGAGGTGGCAGGTCTTCTGGACCGCCACCAGTTGTCGCCTGGCTGCGGCGAAGACAGGCGATAATGAATGGCGTACCTGTATGTGCAGCAGTTTTCTGTGGCATATTGTAAGGTTATAAACTGGGGGATGCAACACACCCGAATACGCACCAAGAAATACTGCACGCTTTAGTAAACAAAAATATTACAAATATATTGCGTTAGGTTTCATCATCACCAATGCCTTGAAGTATAGCGAAAGCATGACACGCGAAGTCATTTCTCTTCTTTCACTTTGCATACCCAGCTGAGGTAGGTAGCTCATAAGCATTGATGTCACATTTTTTTTAAGTTCCCGGGAGCCGTGTTGTGGCGCCCAACAAACGAACACGCGGCCACTTAAAAGTATTTAGGTGCACGGTAAAAACTCCTCAGGCGATAAAAGTTCAACCCATTATCGTTACTATGGCATTACATGTAATCTTGTTTCGGCGTGAAACTCTTCAAATGGTTATACCGCTCAAGTATATGCTTGCGGTTGTCGTGGACTAAGAACCAGCGACCACACACTCGTTTACACGACGTGATATCTGGTGGGCGGCCGCAGTTGATATGAAGTGACTTTATCGATGTTGCCAGAATTCATATCGGTCATTGCGGACTGATTATTTGCGCGTTTACGTGCGCTTACGTTAATACAAGCTTACATATTTACAACCCTAAAAGAGTGCATATGTTACGACACATGTGCGAACAATTACGTAAAGGAGCCTTACCTCGTGCCTTGGTGGCGTCTTGACCTCGGCGGGCGTTCGAACGATCCCCGAGACAGCGAATAATGTTGCCGTGATGTTGTCCCAGGCTCCTCTCCTCGACTTTCAATGGCCCGCCGGTTCGCCCAGTATTGACGAGAATGGCTACCTCCTCTTTTGTGAAATTCGGCTGTCGCGCTCGCTTAGGCTGGTTCGCCGACATATTCACGTTGACCAGGAACCCTTATCAAAACTGGGCCTCATGCGTGAGCGCACTTGCGATAACCGCTGACCAAGTCATCGTCGATTTACCTTCTTTCTCTTTAAAGACGCTTATCACTCGACACCCGGCGAAACTCGATCTCAGAATCCAGACGTTAAGGAAAGAAAGCGCAGGAGGAACAATTTATTGCATGTAGTACGCTGAAGAAAACATTATCTTCGGTTCTGGTTACTGCTTGACAATGAAAGGAGGCTTTGGAAACTGTCACCTACTAGGATATTATAACGAACATTGCGATAATTGACATACGGTATATGCCACATTAAAATATATTTTTCTTAACTGGGTGGGGTGAATAAAACGGCTCTTAGGCGCCTGTTTCTGCGTTGAGCGTCGGTATTTGTAGGCCGTCATTGTAGGCGCCTGTATCACAGTCCGCTAGCCACGGGACGTTCTCCGTTTGCCGTGGTTGTGTGCGTTATTGTGATACCTTCACCTCCGAGTGAGTGAGTAAAAACTTTATTGAACGTGTCCGGTGTCATTGAGCGGGGTGGGGCTACAAGCACCCCGGCCTAGGTGACGGCCTCGAGTCCCTGGGCTTGCCGGACGGCCCACAGTTGATCGGCAAGGTCGTGGCTGAGCAGAGCCGCCTCCCATCGCGCCTTGCGGTTCGAGACTGCCATGTCTACCGGGTTCGTAGGGGACTGCTGCGCGTTATCGGTACACTTCCACAGCATGTGCTGCAGCGTCGCTCTGGCTCCGCACGCCTTACACGCGTCGGACGTATAAATGCCTGGGTAGCAGAGGCGAAGGATCACCGGATTCGGGTACGTGTGTGTCTGTAGTTGTCTCCAGGTAATTTGCTGTTTCTTCATAATTGAAGTTTTTGCGCACACACACAAGGACACAGAAGAAGGGAACACAAGGACCAGCGCAGACTAACAACTGATTTTTATTAAGTAAGAAAACAGAATATATACGCTTCCTTGCACCCCATGATCACCGCGCATGAGCAAAACGGCATCGTACAATCTTAAAAAACCATAATATCACATGTTGTTCAGCAATTCAATTTCTTTTTCACTAAGCGATATCGACGGATGGCTGATGCACATATCTTTAAGTCTAGATATGTGCCACGCTTCTTACTATTTCTCTTGTTGTCTGATTTGGGTGTACATACACAACCTTAGTTTGATCAAACAACGGCTTACATGCACTAAAAGAACAACGCGCACAGTGCATTGCTAAATGTGTTTCTGGCCTCCCCTTCACGTTGGTCATGTGCTCCTTCAAACCTCACATTTAAGCATCGGCCAGTTTGACCGACATAAAAGTTCCCACAACTGAAAGGGGTCTTATAAACTACCTTTCTTTTGCACTCAACCACCTGATGACCTGCACGCTTGGAACAATTGCCACTGATATCCTTCGTCCTTTCCTCGTACAGATTATTTACAGCCGGACACACGCCCCCTAGTTTGTTCTTTGCCGAGAATACAACTTTGACACCATATTTAGCTGCCACCTTCTTAAGTTTATGGGAGAAACATGCTCGTAGGGGATTACCGAAATTTTCTTTGTATCTTGGCTTCTTTCCTCTTTCTCCCCGGATTTCATTTTCTTCATTAATCTTTCGCTTGCAGTTAGAAGAAACGAGTTAGGGTATCCTGCCTTTTCCAGCTTTACCTTCTGCTCAAGGAAAGATTCTTTTAACTTGTGCTTGCATGTTTTTGTCAGAGCTGAATTGAAACACCCCATTGCTATACCGTTTTTTACTATCCTTGAATGGGAGGAAGCGTACTGCAACAGGGGCTTCTCTGTTCTAGGCGAATACTTCCAACACACATGGTTCTTTTCAAAAACAAGCTTCATATCTAGGAACTGTAAACAGTTTTCGGTGGGTTGTTCAGATGTAAAAACTAGGCCTTTGGCCTCTCCGTCTGAAAGTCTCCATTACACTTGTGGTGACAGCATCCCAGTCTGTGTTTACGCCCAAAATCAAATAATCATCAACATATCTGAATATTTTTAAGAACTTGCCACCCAAATCAGAATCAACCAGTCTGTCAACTTTGCTCAAAAAAATTGTACTCAGTACAGGGGCTACCTTAGATCCAATACACACTCCATTCTTTTGACGGAACAGTCTATCTTGAAATAGTACAACCGTACTATCCAAGTACATGCTAAGTAATTCAAGAAACGTTTCTAGTGGACATTCCACTGCAATTACGGAAGGCCACTTCATCATTGTCCTGTTCAATGCACTCTTTCACAGAATCTAGCAGAGCATCTTGCGGCAAAGAGTAGTATAAATCTTGAATATCAACACTAAAACCATTGTAGCTGCCTTCTTTAACTCCCGATAAATACGATACCACCTCCTCAGAATTCTTGACGAAAAAACGGGTCCTTAGGAAGACAAGGACGCTAGTATTTTTTGAAGAAACCCAGATACAATGAATTGCCACGATTGTGTTCCGATACTATTGCTCTGAACGGAACCTCTAGTTTATGCGTCTTTGCCGCAAAGAACACTTCCAAAGTATGGCCCTTTTCCTTTCTTACGAGCGACGACAAACTATCCAACTTATACTTCTTCAACAACCCCACAGCACGTTTCTTGAGTTCCTGCGGTTTTATTTTTACTTCCTCGAAGCATTTGTGCATAACATCCGAAGCCTTACTAGAATACATGTTATCCGGTAAAACAACAAGGTGACTTTCCTTGCCTGACTTCACTACCCTCAATTCCTTAGAATACAGATAGCGAGCAAGCTGTCCTACAATAGGACGTTGTCTTCGGTTGAGCCTTACATTCGCAACGACTTCTACACATTCTCTAACGCAAGAATCTTTTTCTTCCTCACTCACATTCCTTGAAATGTCCCGCACCAAAGCCAGTCTGTCAGGTATCCGTAGCGATGGTTCCACGCAGAACTTGGGTCCTAACTTGAGCACATCCCTCTGTTCTTCTTCCACAGGTGCGTCTCCCAGAACGAGTACCTTTCCTGGTTCCGCCTCTTGCTTCTGCTTCTTAGGTAAACACGCCCAAACCTGATGCCAAAGTACTTCTGTTAAGTTCATAGCACTATCGTACCACATGCTATGCGATTTCCAGTCAATCTTGCCCTCAGCCGACTCAGAACACGCTGCACGAAG